>JAPQWN010000010.1:16700777-16703277 GCA_028538565.1 Umbellularia californica
TGCGTCGGCCGCGTGCGTTCTGTCCGTGCGTGCTGCTGTCCCTGTTGTGTGCAGTCTGTCCGTGCATCGTGCTGCAGCCCGTGCGTGAGTGCTGCCGCGTCGGCCGTCAGCGGTCTGACCACGGCTGAGCCTGTCACCGCCGTGTGCAGTCGGTCCGTGTGTGCTTGCTGCTGCCTCAGTGCACAGTCCTCCGTGCCCGCTGCTGCGTTGGCCGCATGCGGTCGGTGCGTGCTTGCTGCTGAGTGCGCAGTCCGTGCGTGCGTGCCGCCGTGCTGCTGCATGTGCGTGCGCGCTCTGCTGGGTGCGCAGTCGTGCAGGTTGCTGCGGACGACGTCGTACCGATGCTGCGGTCGACGTCGTGTAGGTGCTGCGGGTGCCGCGTGCAAGCAGCCCGTGCACGCTGCTGCATCGCCCGTTCGTGCCGGCGTCGTGCTGCTGCGTCGGCCACGTGCGGTCGATCCGTGCGTGCTGCTGTCCCTACTGTGTGCAGTCTGTCCATGCATCGTGTTGCTGCCCGCGCGAGCGTGCTGCCGCGTCGGCCGTCAGCGGTCTGACCACAACTGAGCCTGTCACCGCCGTGTGCAGTCGGTCCGTGTGTGCGTGCTACTGCCTCGGTGCACAGTTCGTCCGTGCCCGCTGCTGCGTCGGCCGCGTGCGGTCGGTCCGTGCGTGCTACTGTGTCTGCCACGTGCGTGCGTGCACGGTTCGTCCATGCGTGCTGCCGTGCTGCTGCCTGTGCACGCGCGCACTCGTGCAGGTGCTGCGGTCGGTGTATTGTAGGCGATGCGGGTGCTGCGTGCAGGCAGCCCGTGCACGCTGCTGGGTGCGCAGTCGTGCAGGTGCTGCGGTCGACGTCGTGCAGGTGCTGCGTGCAGGCAGCCCGTGCATGCTGCTGGGTGCGCAGTCGTGCAGGTGCTGCGGTCGACGTCGTGCAGGTGCTGCGTGCAGGCAGCCCGTGCACGCTGCTGCGTCGCCCGTTCGTGCCGCTGTTGTGCTGCTGCGTCGACCGCGTACGGTCGGTCCGTCCGTGCTGTTGTCCATGCTGTGTGCAGTCTGTCCGTGCGTCGTGCTGTTGCCCGCGCGAGCGTGCTGCAGCCCGTGCGTGCGTGCTACCGCGTCGGCCGTCAGCGGTCTGGCCACGGCTGAGGCTGTCACCGCCGTGTACAGTCGGTCCGTGTGTGCGTGCTGCTGCCTCGTTGCACAGTCCGTCCGTGCCCGCTGCTGCGTCGGTCAGTGCGTGCTGCTGCGTCTGCCGCGTGCAGTCTTCCCGTGCGTCGTGCTGCTGCCTGTGCGTGCGTACGGGTTGCTGAGTGCGCGGTCCGTCCGTGCGTGCTGCCTGTGCGTGCACGCGCTGCTGGGTGCGCAGTCGTGCAGGCTGCTACGGACGACGTCGTGCAGGTGCCTCGTGCGGCAAATTTTCACCCCTCGACCGACCCCGTGATTTTTCGAAACTAATGCGTGTCCAATGCATTGAAAACGTGGGAAACATGTCGAACAGTCATCGTGCGAAAGGATTTTTGCATTGGGATCCAGGAACACGTCGAAAAGCCCGTTTCCTCGATCTCGGACGTTTATACCCAAGAGGTGGGAAACAATGGTCGGCACCAGCCCCTCCCTTATTGTGGCGCTGCACCGTCGGTCCGGTCAGCCACCTCGGTGCACAATCCGTCCGTGCCCGCTGCTACGTCGGTCGCGTGCGGTCAGTCCGTGTGTGCTGCTGCGCCTGCTGCGTGTAGCCGGTCTGTTCGTCGTGCTACTGCCTTTGCGTGCGTGCACGCTGCTGGGTGCGCAGTCGTACAGGTTGCTGCGGACGGCGTCGTGCAGGTGCTGCGATCGACGTCGTGCGGGTGCTGCTGTGTCTGCCGCGTGCAGTCTGCCTTTGCATCGTGCTGCTGCCTATGCGTGCGTGCGCGCTGCTGAGTGCGCAGTCAGTCCGTTGCGTGCTGCCGTGTCTGCCACGTGCAGTCCGCCCGTGCGTCGTTCTGTTGCCTGTGCGTGCTACTGCGTCGGCCGCGTGCGGTCAGTGCAAGCGTGCTGCTACGTGCGGTCTGTCAATGCGCCGTGCTGCTGCCTGTGCGGGCGTGCTCGCTGCTGGGCGCGTAGTCGTGCAGGTTGCTGCGGACATCGTCGTGCAAGTGATGCGGTCGACATCGTGCGGGTGCTGCGTGCGGCAGATTTTCACCACTCGACCGACCCCGTGATTTTTTGAAACTAATGCATGTCCAATGCATTGAAAACGTGGGAAACATGTCGAACAATCATTGTGTGAAAGGATTTGTGCATTGGGATCCGGGAAGACGTCGAAAAGTCCGTTTCCTCAATCTCGGACATTTATACCCTAGAGGTGGGAAACAATGGTTGGCACCATGTCCTATTATATTAGACACCATATCATGACGCCCGCCGACCGACCGCACCGCACTTAGCACTTAGCACTTGGCACTTGCCACTTGCTGTTGCCCCTCACGTGCGCCGTCGGTCCGGTCGGCCGCCTCGGTGC